>OY253744.1:4701781-4748545 GCA_958009045.1 Oxytorus armatus
TTTTCGCGTCGAATATCGAAACGCGTTGATTTTCGTGGTGGAATTCGAAACGTGTTAGTTTCGTAAGAAATTTGAATCGTGTTACTTTTCGTAAGCATCGTCGATATAGGAGTCTATTTTGTTTTTTAATAAAGGAGAAACCTATCTCGATTTTTCAACGAAACAGCCTATTTAAAAAAAGTGAAATTACCTATCAACGTTATAAAAATCAACTGAGAGGGAAGCAGGTTTTCCAAGTTTCTAGTAATACAACTGAAACTTACCCTCGTGACCCTTATTTTCAACAAAATAGCCACGAATTTTCTAAAATCATAGAGGAATCTATATTTTTTTATCAATTAGAAACCTATCACGGATTTTTTTAACGAAACAAGTTTTCCCCAATTTTCACAATTTTTTTAACGAATCAGGTTTTCCGCAATTTCCCTCTGCCCTCGTGCAAATGCGATACAGTAGTGCGTTATGAAAAAACTGGAAGAATACTCTGTGGCGACGGCAGGGGGAAGATTTAAAAAAATGGGAATGGGAGTGAAAGGGGAACGAACATAAAAACCTGAAAAAACTTTGCGATGGAAACACAAATTTAAAAAATCGACACTTATTTCCGTGATACGAGCCTATTTTTTTTTTAATCACACAAAAACTAAATTTGTTAAATGGTAAAATTTTTTTTAATCAACCTACATCTTGAATAGTCTTATTTTTTTCACCTAAATATCTCGACACATTGTTCTCTGTAAAATAATTACCGTTACGAACCCCCCCTCCAAATGAGAACTAAAATTAGTACTTTTTCTTCCTCGTGACTATTACGTCTCTATATCGCAGCCAATAAACTTTAATAGTTCTTTACGACCAATTTAGCGTTTTCTTTTTACGATCTTTCGTGCCACGACGGCATGTGCACGCTCATTAATTGTGACGTTTTTTTTTTCTTCTTTTTTTGCTTATCCCAAACGTAGATAAGAATACTTAAGGCCTTTTTCGTAGCAACGATAACTCGTCGTTTCGTACGTAAAGAAACAACATTATCACGATTGCAAGGCTTTTGGCTCTCTGTCAGACGTTAAACACAATGGGAGGAGAGGGAAAAACAAAAGGATAGAAACGTAGATGATAGACGAAAAAGAAACAGATGATTTTTACGGGATACGAGTGGAGTGGGAAAATTTTAGTACAGCCATTCGAGAGCTTAGAAAGCGTGACTGTGTGTCTCCTTTATTTCCTATACACATGTACCTCGATATATATGCAACGAGCGCACCTTTGCTTCTATGACTTATCGGCGTTTTCTCGTCGCTTCGCTTTGTAACGGTCCGGCTCGACAACGGAGCCGAGGAGAGCGAGAGAGAGAGAGAGAAAAAAAAAGGATTTAGCCGCGTGTCGGCTTGTGCGTCCGATTATCTACGGTAACTTCGTTATCGATTTTTATTGAAGCTCGCGAGAAACGATTCGAGGATTAATTAAACACAGAGGGAGTAACGGGTCACGCTCGAGATAAAGACTTCCCTCCCCTTCCTCTCAATCCTTTTTTTTTCTTCTTCTTTTCTTTCTGTCTCTCGCTTTGCACCGGAACTCTTCGCATCGTCCGGGAGCCTCTCTTTCTCTCGTTGCAAACATAAAGCTGCGGTACACATGTTCGAACGATGCTGCGTACTGTAAACTACAACGTCCAGTACGATATAACTTGGCTATCTCGCGTTCCGCAAGATGCTCTATCGCAAAGTGTGTTTGTGCTTGTCTCTATTTGTGTGTGTGTGTGTGTGTGTGTGTGGCTGCAGCGGTTTTGTTCCTGCTTTCTCGCGAGGAACATCGCGAGAATCATTTTGCGCCTGAGAGGAGGGGGCGCGAACTCTCGCCAAAAGATCCGACTAAGTTACAAATGTATATTGGTACACGAGCGTGTACTCTTAACCGCATACAAAATCTTCGAAGCAGCCTCTTTCGTCGAAGCGGCGATTTTATAATTATACCCGGATGTGCCACTACATTGTGGTAGTCGTAAAATCTTTGGTACGATCTTTCCTTTTTTTTTTCTTTTTTTATCGTTTCGTCACTATAATAGAATTTTTGTTTCTTCGTTGATTTGAAATTGAATAGCCGGAAGTGGCTAGTAGATGGATACTGTGGTGGCCAGACAGTGTGAGGATGGTTTTTGTTTCTTTCGTATCTTCACGAAAATGGGACTTCCGGTACACTGATCGAGAAATAATGATGCTTTGGGACAGTACATTTTGAATTTCTCAATTTATTGCATTTTTTGTGGAATTTGTACAGTTTGGCTATCTTGAAAAACTTTAGGGGGGGAAATAGGGTTAGGACAGCGTTTTCTCAATGATTTTCATGAATTTTTTTATAGTATAAAAAATGAATATAATTTATTATAACTTTGAAAATATTTTATACATATATTTAAGTATGTACTATAAAATTTTTGAAGAATTTCCTTGAAAAACACCGAAAATATTAGCGACCCCATATTTCAGGTCACAATCAGAATCAGCATTTTAAGTACATTCTGGAAGCCGCAATTTTCATCTGAAATCAAACGAGGTCGGAATTTACTTTTATTATATGTCTCTCTTCTATATGAACCTAAATGCTATCAAAAAAATAGACAATTAAATTTTTTACAGGGGTCAAAACAAAAAAGCATGATTTTTTGCCATTTTTTACAACTTTATTCGCAAAAAAAAAAATTATTTTAAATAATGATAATATTCCGAATTTAGGTTCATATAGAGCGCAATACTATGAAGAAAGTAACTGCCAATTTTCAAAACGATTGGTTGAAAACTTTTCAAACTAGCGTGTACGCAAGTTCAAAAAAAGTCGTTTTCAGAAAAACGCGTTTGAAACACGTAGCGCGCTCGGAGCCTGAAGGAGAGCTACTCACTTTAATGGCTTATAACAATAGAACGAGTCGGAATTTTCATTTAAAATTTTGGGAACATATTTTTCAATAGTTTTACTAACAATTTATGGAATAAAAAAAAATCGATTTTTTGAACCGTCTAACCCTATTTACCCCCTTAATGACCTCAATTTGTGCTGTGAAAATGTATTTTCAAGTAAGTAAATTCTGTCAATGCGTATTTATTCGTTGAATTAGGTAAATATTTAATTGAATTAGGTTCGTTGAGTTTGAATAGTCGGAAGTGGCAAGTAGATGGACACTTTGGTAGTCAGACAGTGTGAGGATGATTTTTGTTTCCTGTATCTTCACGAAAATGGGACTTCCGGTACACTGATCGAGAAATAATGATGCTTTGGCACAGTACATTTTGAATTTCTCAATTTATTGCAATTTTTGTGCAATTTCAACACTTTGACTACCTTGAAAAACTTTAATGACGTCAATTCATGCTGTAAAAATGTATTTTCAAGTAAGTAAATTCTGTCAACTCGTATTTATTCGTTGAATTAGATAAATATACAATTGAATTAGGTTCGTTGAGTTGGAATAGTCGGAAGTTGCAAGTAGATGGACACTTTGGTAGTCAGACAGTGTAAGGATGATTTTTGTTTTTTTCGTATCTTTACGAAAATGGGACTTCCGGTACACTGATCGAGAAATAATGATGCTTTAACACAGTACATTTTGAATTTCTCAATTTCTTGCAATTTTCGTGCAATTTGAACAGTTTGGCTACCTTGAAAAACTTTAATGACGTCAATTCATGCTGTGAAAATGTATTTTCAAGTAAGTAAATTCTGTCAACTCGTATTTATTCGTTGAATTAGGTAAATATAAAATTGAATTAGGTTCGTTGAGTTTGAATAGTCGGAAGTGGCAAGTAGATGGACACTTTGGTAGTCAGACAGTGTGAGGATGTTTTTTGTTTTTTTCGTATCTTTACGAAAATGGGACTTCCGGTACACTGATCGAGAAATAATGTTGCTTTAACACAGTACATTTTGAATTTCTCAATTTCTTGCAATTTTTGTGCAATTTGAACAGTTTGGCTACCTTGAAAAACTTTAATGACGTCAACTCATGCTGTGAAAATGTATTTTCAAGTAAGTAAATTCTGTCAACTCGTATTTATTCGTTGAATTAGGTAAATATAAAATTGAATTAGGTTCGTTGAGTTTGAATAGTCGGAAGTGGCAAGTAGATGGACACTTTGGTAGTCAGACAGTGTGAGGATGGTTTTTGTTTTTTTCGTATCTTTACGAAAATGGGACTTCCGGTACACTGATCGAGAAATAATGATTCTTTGGCACAATACATCTTGAATTTCTCAATTTATTGCAATTTTTGTGCAATTTGAGCAGTTTGGTTACCTTGAAAAACACTAATGACCTCAATTCGTACTGTGAAAATGTATTTTCATGTAATTAAATTCCGTCAACTCGTATTTATTCGTTGAATTAGGTATCTCTCATTTTTGTAGATGTTAGTATTTTTTATTTTTTAATATAGTCTTGCAGCACTACTTAATTGAGTGTTTTTTGTAATCCCTGGTACACTAGAATTTAGTATACTCGGCGTCGAGTATTTAGACTTTGACAGTACTTTGCATATACCAGTTCTTCATCGATGAGAAGTTTCGTACAGTTTCACAATGCTTTCTCTGTATTAAAATGTCTCTCTTGCATTACGGCCGCTCAAACACAGCCGAAGTCTTTGTGCGACGAAAGGAACGCGTTTTACAGACCTCGGGATGGAGCAGCAAGTGTGATAAAAGCAACGCTCCGTAACGAAAGTCGTTCCTAATCGACTTAAAAACTCTTTTTCCTCTCTTCTTTAATCCTTATGAAATTCACGAATTACGTATAAATATGTTGCGAAAGTAAAAATAACATTACAAATGTGTTATCAACGATATTATGAATAATTTTGTCAGTTTCGCTAGTTTAACTTCCTTTCATTTTTGTTTTCGTCATTCTAATGTCAGAAAATAAACGACGAATCAAAGAGAGTCATAAGGAGAATTGAGGAAAACGAAAAAAAATGTTTATGCTCCACGCGCACGTTTGAACTTCAGCTGTGTCGCGCTGTCACGGCTTTAAATGAATAATCCCATCGATCTTCGTTACAGGTCGACTATTCCTGGTTAAATCAGTCAAGGCGATACTCGCGATAAATTTTTCCTCTGTACACCCCCCGGTGACATATACACTACACCTATACGTTGTAACTAAGTAAATGTGGGTAATGGAATCAGTAGTTCACGATCAGCTTGATAAATAACGACGGAAACAAAAGAAAAAATTGACGTGATATAATTTCGTTTATTGGACAACGAAAGGTAGAAAAAGTTTTATTCACAAACCCACGCGCGACATCCCTCTCTTTCTCTTACTCGTTCGTCATGAGTAAATTCTTTTTTTACTTCGGAAGGGCGGAGGAGTAACTTCATTAAAGTCGTTAGGGAGTTCTCGGTAAAAAGGTTAATTGCCTCGATTGCTGAGCGACCGTTTTCCCATGTTTGAGCCCACAGACGTTTGTAACTGTAGAACAAATTTGAAGAAATGTTAAGGATCCGTTAGGACGGCTGGAATGAAAAATATAAAAATGACAAAATTATTGTAAGTAGATAAATAACATATCGGAGTTTAGGTTTTACATCTATTGCTCGTTGAATTATTTCCTACGATTCGTTTGGAATTTTCGATGCAATTTTTTTCACGGCAAATCAAAAAGGATCATTGATGTCCCTCATTAATTATTTTAAACGATTTTTCCATTTGATCAGCGCCCTCATCTCGTCACGATAATGTCGAATTATCGTAAAAACAGAGACTCGATTATTCTCAATCCCGGACGATTTCTCTCTCGACTAATTTATCTCTTCCCTAATCCGTACGGAATATACAATTGGTAATTCGCTCCCCACACCTAATCGACAGATTAGGCATCGATTGCGCGATTCGCGTTAATTTATAACCGAGGATAATTGCGTCGTTGCATGTGATAATCAACAATAACATGACGATAGGCACCATCGCCTGTTTATAACCGATGAATTATTCCACGATCGATCCATCGAGAGGAAATCACTTTGCCCTCGTGTTCACGGAAATTGGAATTTTTATTTTTGTCGTTAAAAAATGTCAATGAGATAAAACTTCGATTTCACAATTTTTCAATACTCCAGTCACGATTCCTTGTTTACGATTGTGACGAAAAGTTCGGAATCACTAAGTTAAACAATAAAATTATTCCACGATCGATCTTCAAACTAATTATCAATACTTAACTCGTATACAAGCAGGTTGCAATTGATTCGTCGGTTAAAAAAAAAGTGGATTTTCGTATACCACGAATTTATTCCTGTAAATCTCGATTTTTTTTATCGATACTCTCGTCTCATCGAATCACTCAGCTTGATCTATTGCCTAAATCAAGATTTCACGCAATCTTCGCTTAAGGGGGGAAAAGGGTTAGGACAGCGTTTTCTCAATGATTTTCATGAATTTTTTTATAGTATAAAAAATGAATATAATTTATTGAAACTTTGAGAATATTTTATACATATATTTAAGTATATACTATAAAATTTTTGAAGAATTTCCTTGAAAAACACCGAAAATGTTAGCGACCCCATATTGCAGGTCACAATCAGAATCAGCATTTTGCGTACATTCTGGAAGCCGCAATTTTCATCTGAAATCAAACGAGGTTGGAATTTACTTTTATTATATGTCGCTCTTCTATATGGAGCTAAATGCTATCAAAAAAAAATAGAAAATTGAATTTTTTACAGGGGTCAAAACAAACAAGCATGTTTTTTTGCCATTTTTTACAACTTTATTTGCAAAAAAAAAATTATTTCAAATAATGATAATATTCCGATTTTGGGTTCATATAGAGCGCAATACTATGAAGAAAATAACTGCCAATTTTCAAAACGATTGGTTGAAAACTTTTCAAACTAGCGTGTACGCAAGTTAAAAAAAAAGTCGTTTTCAGAAAAACGCGTTTGAAACACGTGGCGCGCTCGGGGCCTGAAGGAGAGCTACTCGCTTTAATGGCTTATAACAATAGAATGAGTCGGAATTTTCATTTAAAATTCTGGGAACATACTTTTCAATAGTTTTACTAACAATTCATGAAATAAAAAAAAAATCGTTTTTTTGAACCGTCTAAACCTATTTCTCCCCTTAAGGGCTCACATACCGTTGCGCGCCCTGAAAACCGAGTAAATTTGGAAAATTATTATGAAAGTTATATGGTGAATAAAAAATTAAATTGTTGATTTCACATTTTTTATTAACTTTTCAACTATAAGAAAAAAAATAAAAAATTTTCTTTTTATAATTATTAACATTATTTTTTACGGGTATAAATGGACCACTGATGAAAACCATGGCGTCTTTTTGTCGACATCATAATTTCACCAAAAATTATCCAATCTGCAAAAGTAAAAAAGAATCTATTAAAATAATGTAGTAATAGTCTGACGGAGGAAATTTTTTTTTTTTTTTTTAAATAAACAAATTACAGTATTTCAAACTTTAGTATGCAATTTAAAAAAAAATAGTGTTTAATAATTTATAAATAATTGTCCAACGGAAAAATTAAAAAAATCTCTCGTCAGACTATAGAGAAAGGAATTGTCAACATTAAAAAAAAAAAAAAGTTAAAAAATATTAAAAATTGACTGAGTTATCGTGCTGACACTGTCTAAAAACAAAGTTTCGAGAAAAACGCGTTTAAAGTTTCTGGCAAGTACAACGTGAACTTACGGTCCGGTCACATTTATTGCTATAACTTTGTAACAGAGTGGAATTTTCTTACAAGATTTTTTCTTTTAATTCTTAAAAGTATAAAAAATAAAAATCGGTAAATAAAAAAATTGATTTTCGAAAATTTCCCGGGTATGCGATTCCAATCGTTCGAAGAAATTGGATATTTTTTAAGAACGAAACGAGGAAAAAAATCGATTCACATTGCGAACAGAGTGCCTTTCGTCTCGTTGTCTTCCGAAGACTCAATAACACCATTACGAACGTATCGTCATCATCGACAGTGCGTGAATCTATAAAAGACACACCCGGAAGCATTGGATATCCAGCACGCGTAATATATACCGTATACCGACCGATCGAAAGATCGCGTTACGCTAATTACGTAATGCGAGCACTCTCCAGTCCCCCTCACGACAAATTCTATATATTACACTTACACGTGTACAGCCATGGTACGCTCGAGATCACGATGACTATTTTAACATTGCCGTCTCGCACTAACGCTTCGCGACGATTTAAGTGTACACAGACTGGAACAAAAATAGAATTGTAACTACGAGAGAAGTAAAAAGAGTTGCAATTCATCCCTTGTCATTTAAACTCTTAAAAATCGGTCAAAAAGTCGTAAAAATTTGAACTAAACGAAAGAATTAGAGTAGCGTATTAACAGTAAATGTGCAAAATTCTTGAAATTCGAAAACGCACAACCTAAAACTCGAAATTCTTGGTTTAAATTATTTAAGGGAGGAAATAGAGTTAGGACAGCGTTTTCTCAATGATTTATATGAATTTTTTTATAGTATAAAAAATGAATATAATTTATTGAAACTTTGCGAATATTTTATACATATATTTAAGTATATACTATAAAATTTTTGAAGAATTTTCTTGAAAAACACCGGGGATATCAGCGACCCCATATTGCAGGTCACAATCAGACTCAGAATTTTGCGTACATTCTGGAAGCCGCAATTTTCATCTGAAATCAAACGAGGTTGGAATTTACTTTTATTATATGTCTCTCTTCTATATGAACCTAAATGCTATCAAAAAAATAGAAAATTGAATTTTTTACAGGGGTCAAAACAAAAAAGCATGCGTTTTTGCCATTTTTTACAACTTTATTTGCAAAAAAAAAATTATTTTAAATAATGATGGTATTCTGATTTTAGGTTCATATAGAGCGCAATACTATGAAGACGCGCGCGTTGGCGTAACTGCCAATTTTCAAAACGAATGGTTGAAAACTTTTCAAACTAGCGTGTACGCAAGTTAAAAAAAAGTCGTTTTCAGAAAAAACGCGTTTGAAAAAATAGTACCAAGAAAAACAAGCAATATGGGATCGCTAATATTTTATAGTATATACTTAAATATATGTATAAACATTTTATAGCATATACTTAAATATATGTATAAAATATTCTCAAAGTTTCAATAAATTATATTCATTTTTTATACTATAAAAAAATTCATGAAAATTATTGAGAAAACGCTGTCCCAACCCTATTTCCTCCTTTAATGGCTTATAACAATAGAACGAGTCGAAATTTTCATTTAAAATATTGGGAACATATTTTTCAATAGTTTTACCAACAATTTATGAAATAAAAAAAAAATCGATTTTATGAACCGTCTAACCCTATTTCCCCCCTTAATCCGGTCGCCACCAGTCAACGATTTCGTTTCACAGACCAAAAAATATTTGCAAAAGTTGATCCTTTCGTTATCAGATTTATTCAGTACGGAATTGGCCAATACTTATGATGCTGAAGTTTGCATCGTTGGAACGCAACGAAAATAGTTTTGTTTAATTGTAATTTTCACTACTGCTCTCGCTTCTTTTGCCCATTTAGGCCCAGCTATTTAAAGAAGACCCCAAAAAAACGTTTTAACGATTTTTGTCTTCGAAAATCCAACCTTAAGGAGGATGAATGGTATAAAACAATATATTTTCGTTGCATTCCAACGATGCAAACTTCAACATCTTCAATACTTTTATTTATTTTTCGGCAAACTGAAGAGGATCGTGCGAACTAACTTGGACAAAAAATTCGACGATGATGCGTAAATAAATAGTACCGAAAGGGTAAGATAAACCCTGAATAATTGCGAGTGCCTAAAAACGTGAAAAAAAAATGGAAAAAAAAGGTTTCAACTCTCGTGGCATTGTCAAGGCTTCGTTAAAGATGAAACTTGAGCATGTGCAAAAAAAAAGGGTTCGCTCACCCCTGGCACGCGTCGGCACGGGACAAGGAAGATGAACTCGCGGCGATCTCTCTTTCCCCTCGTTAAGGGGGTTTGCCTGTGAGCGTATTTGGGGCTTCCCACGACGACGACGAGGAAGTCGCCGAACAAAGATAGTCAGAAAGGCGAACGTGACTGCGAGAGGCTAAAAATCTATCCGAGAAGCCTCGTATGTTAGCCCCTCTCTCTTTCTCTCTTTCTCACTCTCTCATTCTCTCATTCCACCTATCGTCTGGGTCGTCACTGCACACATTGTAAAATTTTTCATCCCCCCCATAAGCCCCGCGACTCGTTTTCATCCCTTAGCTCGATTTCGCGACAGAAGCAAACAAAAGGGGGATGAGCGGTGAGAAAGAAGAAAAAAAAGAGCTGACTGACAACAGACCCTCGCTATATGATACGGCTAGAGAGAAACTCGAGGGTACTTTTATGTACTCGCGTGAGGGTACGTGAAATACAAAAGGGATTGGGCCGCACACTCGTTCGGCTGTCAACGCGCGCGTTTCGCCTATCGAGCTTTTGCATTCACGAAACGGCTGACTACGAGGTGAGAAAACGCGACAATACAAAGACCATCCTGGATGAATATCGACGAAATATTTATCAAAGTTTAATTAAATCAAGGGCTTGGTTCTATCGAGACAAAAAATCTCTCTCGCTAATGACACAAGGAATGTGTTCTTTGCCATGAATTTTTTAATATTTCCTCTCCAATGAGACCGTGAAGATGATTGAGAATCTTTCATTTCACCCAGACTTGTGGATTAGACTTTCAAAGACTTATTTTACTACTATAATAAAGCTGGGAGGCTTTTTTGTTTGTTCGTTTGTTTGTTTGAACGCGCTAATCTCTGGAAATATTAATCCGATTTGAAAAATTCTTTTTGCATTAGAAAGCCCGTTTATTTAGGAAGACTTTAGGCTATATAACTTTATGCCATGACCCTAAGAAGTGACGCGGTGACGCGTTGAGTCGGGGGACGGAAATTTAACGCGGGTGATACCGCTGGACACAGCTAGTCGATTTATAAATTCACTTCTGAAGTCTGTATTAGGGAAAAAAATTCTCCCTATTAGTTCCAATAGGGAAACTTTTTTTATACAATACGTGAAAAGTCAATGACAAATGTTCAAAAACAAAATAAAATGGAAAATGTTTGGTAAAATAATCAAAATTATGAATAGAAAAAATTCCTTTAGACACGTACTTTTGTAAAGGTACACTTAACGCAATGTACATTACGTTTTTACCTTTTCCATATGTTAAATATCTTGATAAATTATACTTTTTTTTCGAACATATGGAATTCTTTGCATCCACGACTTTTTTGGCATGTACAAAATTGTATATATTTGCAACAAAATACAGTATAAACGTGAAGATACTTTAGAGAACGAAGTTAATCGTGTGAATTTTTGCGAATTTATATCCGAGCTTTTCGTGTAAGATTGTTGAAGAAAAAAGAGGCTGCAAAGGGACGGGAAAAGCTGGGAAGGTTAGCGATTGCCGTAAAGATTCTGAAAACGGTATCTCGAATAGTTTTCCACGCAGCGTGAAGTCTCGCGGTAAACTTCGAAGTATTCCCAACGAAATTCGTTTCGTTGAATCCTCCAGGAGAGAAGATCATGGCGAGAGAGGGAGAGAGAGAGATCGATTCAATAAAGCATTGTAAATTAAGGTGGCTGGGCGAAAATCGACGATAAATCGATGTGTAGCCGCGCTTCTCTTACATACACACAGAACTTTATGTATAAACTTTTACTATAGTTACAATATTTATATACGAGAGTCTCTCGTCCATTCGCCTTGTTAGATCTGGTTGAAACTCGCGTAAATACATATACCCGGAAGTATGTATGGGAAACCTATCGTAACGTTCGCAGCGGCAAACACATTCGCGCTCTCTGTCCCAACCGCGTTTGTAATAAATTCACTTGGTCCGGTATAATTCCGGCTGTATATGCCTCGAGAGTTATTTCCATCGATAGTCACTATATATAACAACGTTCGTGGATGCACATTTATTTTTTATGGCAGCGTAGAAAATTTAAGATTACAAATCGCTGAAACATCTTCTATTTTTTTTTTTTTTTCTGTAAAAAAAAATCTTATCGAAAATTCAAAAACGAGAGATTGTCCGCGATGGTCTTCTGGTCGTGTAAAAAAATATTCAGATCGCTATATAAATTACAGGAGGAATTCTATTTTTTTAAATATTTTTGTTATCTTGAAAAAAATGGATTTACTCGTACAATTTTTTTAATTCGCGTCTGAATATTCGATTGTGCGATCGTAGAAACATATCCACCGATTGGTCGTTGCGGAATTTTCAACACAATTGTTTTTCTCCTTTTTCCTACGTTGAAAAGTCTCATGAGAGCTCTCCCGTTAAGGGGGAAAATAGGGTTCGGACAGCGTTTTCTCAATGATTTTCAGGAATTTTTTTATAGTATAAAAAATGAATATAATTTATTGAAACTTTGAGAATATTTTATACATATATTTAAGTATAAACTATAAAAATTTTTAAGAATTTCCTTGAAAAACACCGAAGATATTAGCGACCCCATATTGCACGTCACAATCAGACTCAGCATTTTGCGTACATTCTGGAAGCCGCAATTTTCATCTGAAATCAAACGAGTTTGGAATTTACTTTTATTATATGTTTCTCTTCTATATAAACCTAAATGCTATAAAAAAAAAATAGAAAATTGAAATTTTTACAGGGGTCAAAACAAAAAAGCATGATTTTTTGCCATTTTTTACAACTTTATTTGCAAAAAAAAATATTTTAAAAAATGATAATATTCCGATTTTAGGTTCATATAGAGCGCAATACTATGAAGAAAATAACTGCCAATTTTCATAACGATTGGTTGAAAACTTTTCAAACTAGCGTGTACGCAAGTTGAAAAATAGTCGTTTTCTAAAAACGCGTTTGAAAAAATAGTACCAAGAAAAACAAAGTCAAGGCCGTCATAAATTTTCTTCGATGTTTTTCAAGGAAATTCTTCAAAAATTTTATAGTATATACGTAAATATATGTATAAAATATTCCCAAAGTTTCAATAAATTATATTCATTTTTTATACTATAAAAAAATTCGTGAAAATCATTGAGAAAACGCTGTCCTAACCCTATTTCCCCCCTTAATGGCTTATAACAATAGAACGAGTCGGAATTTTCATTTCAAATTTTGGGAACATATTTTTCAATAGTTTTACTAACAATTTATGAAATTAAAAAAAAATCAATTTTTTGAACCGTCTAACCCTATTTCCCCCCTTAAAGGGTTTTATAATAAACAATTTTAAGAATGAAAAAAATTAGTAGTTTCAAGACGTGGTCAATCCCAGCGATGTAGACAATCGAGAATGATATATTTTGCATAGAAATAAAATGCGGCGAATTGAATTACGCAAGATTTTTTCCCCGATTAACAACAATGTTGAGCAATTTTTTTCTTATTATTAACTCATACTAGTTAATTGAAAGTGGCTTTTCAATATCGCTCTATTTCATAAGTGCAACGAAAAAAAAAAAAAGGAGAAAAAAAAATCTAAAATTGCACTTTTCATTCCCAGGGATCGCCTTGACCCCTTTAACGCTCGCAAATCACGGTAATTCACGGTCGTTCGTTCGCAATATGAAAAAGAAAAAAAAAAAGAAAGAAAAATCGCAAACGAGAGTAAACATATAGCGGGAAGTAAAAAGATTGTTGTGCAGGAATAATTAAGAGAGCCGAGAAATGCCATCGTACACATATATAATTCCGATGTAATTGACCGTTTGAGCGTGGATAATTAAATGACCATTTTCCAAAATTAACGAGCACCCTCGTTCGTTTACCAAGTGCAATGAAAAAAAAATTTCAATTTTCAATGTGACCCCCTTAACGTTCAATTATACGAAAGGCTATAAAATTCAGGGTCTACCCCCGGGTGCCGTAGATGTAAAACGAAGAAATAACAACGAGAAGAAAAAAATCGGTAACACTAAACGAATGATAGTCAAACTGTACGAGTACAGACATATAACCAGTAGTGAATTACATGCAACGTATCCATATATATATATATATTTACCAGTTCGCTAATAGTCGCGAGTCACGGAGCGATAAATCGATGCGCTTTACACCGGAACCGAGCGAGACGCGCTCGTTCATCGTGCTCGATCGGTCGAACGAAGGCGTAATTGGCCGATCGGTTAATTTCTCGTAAATTCCAACCCGTGCTCTACACTCACTCTCGCTACGAGAATATTCAACGATATACAGATGCTCTGATATATCCAAGAGCCTTTGGATATTCCCGATCTACGTTATAATAAGGCCACGAACGTTCTCGGTTTTGTACGTCGAAAAAAATAATGCGGACTTTGAGACGCGACGATCACTCCGATTATCAATCAACGATTTCATTGCATAAGATATTTCCATCTCTCTTGACTCCCTCGTCTTCGATTCATGCGCTGACGAGCAACAATTTTCTTAAACGAGACTGCTACTTAACTACATCGAGATTAACGGCGTGATTACTACTCCGAATGCTTCGAAAAAAAGTAACTCGATCACGAATGAACGAGGGAGAACAAAGAACGAATAATCATTACTTTTTCCTCTGTGCACTGTTTTTTATTTACTGCAAAGACTTTAGAGTACTTTTTCAAAATGAAATGACTAAATAATTATTCGAAATAAGGCTACATTGATCGAGACGAGATTTTATCGTTTTTTTTTTTTATCATTGTAATTACTTAATCATGTTTTGAAAATTATTTTATACTACCTGTGCCCAGCGATTTCAACCTCGTTAAATTTGGATTTATATTTGTTTCATGCGCATTACGAGTACATAATAAAGTTCATCTTATTACCTATAAATACCGTCCGGAAATTATGTGGAAAAATAAATGGACCAATCACTAAAAAATAAATCAATGCCTCCGCCGCTCCTTGGGCTCATAGGATGAAGTTATATAGCCTTAAAGCCTTCCCGAATAAACGGGCTATCTAATGGAAAAAAAAATTTTCAAATAGGATTGGTATTTCTGGAGATTAGCGCGTTCAAACAAACATACAAACTCTCCAGCTTCATTATAGTAGTAAGATTATTTTCATGTCTTTTTTGGCGGGCGTTTTTTTGTAGGAAAATAAAAATGAATCGTTTTGGATATTTAGGATGTTTTTATTTACATATTAAAGATACAAAAAAATTTTTTTTTTTTTTAATTTAATAGTTTATTATTATTATTATTATTGATCGAAGTTGGCACCTCGAAAAAAAAGCGCGTGGGTGGCCCCGGTGATTTTGGCTCTTGATGTTATCTGAAATCAAAAATTCTTGATAATTCTTAATCTATAGACATGTCATTCTGGTCGGAACTATTGAAGTTAAATTTCATGGATAAATAACAAAATGGCGGACCCCTTCTTTGCTAAAATAAAAGGACTTTTTTTTCCAAAGTCCGCCATTTTGTTATTTATCCATGAAATTTAACTTCAGTAGTTCCGACCAGAATGACATGTCTATAGATTAAGAATTATCAAGAATTTTTTATTTCAGATAACATCAAGAGCCAAAATCACCGGGGCCACCCATGCGCTTTTTTTTCGAGGTGCCAACTTCGATCAATAATAATAAAAATAATAAACTATTAAATTTTTTCAAACAAAATTTTTTTTGTATCTTTAATATGTAAATAAAAACATCCCAAATATCCGAAACGATTCATTTTTATTTTCCCACAAAAAACGCCCTCCAAAAAAGACATGAAAATCGGCTTAAGTTACCAGACTACTACCTTAATTGGATTTTTTCATTTGATTTGATTTTTTCATATTTCAATGGACACGGTGACGCCGATGAATCTATACCGGTGGGGTAGGCAGCAAAAAATTACTCGTTCGTTAACGATCAAATTTCGTCAGATCTGATTGTTCATTTGATTAGACAGGTCATTAGAAAAAATTCGTAATAAGAATAAAATCACGGATGGAATTACTAATTGAAAAATAATAATTGAATCGATGACACAACAATAATCACTATGATTAATATGACGTTGGGTATACGTATAAATAGATTACTAATTAAATACGTTCGTCAGCAGTTTTTTCACTTCGCTAACGTATCGAACACTCTCGACAGCTGCAAATCATTTCACACAATTGTCATGCAATCGCGTAACGCAAGTTCGTCGTTTTGCAATTCGATCCGCGACATGTCGGTACACAGAGTGCATAGAGTGACAGAAAAAAGAAATAAAAATGAACCAAAAAAAAAAAAACGTGATAAGATCACGTACATTTTTTAATCCTAGATGAAAAATTGCCTTGAAACTTTTGTAACGTTCTCGCCGAGTCGATGCCCAGCGCTTGAATAATCTTGCGATACTAAAATCAATTAATTTAACGTAAATACGTTAAGGAAAAAAAACACTTTTTCCTTCGTTTCGTCTGTCAGTTTGGAGAAGATACGATCGACGAGAGAGAGTTTCGTTCAGCAATTTAATTTGAGCCAATTTCTCGACACCAATTGTCTCGAATATCCTCGTGGGATGTGGGTGTGTTTCTTCGGCATCGCCTTAAACGAATCGACAGACGTGCCCAAGACGCGGCTAATGAGCGGCAAATAATTTTCTCGAGTATCCACAAATTAGTCGAGACTTTTAAAAGCAACTTTTCTGTCTAGCATGTATCTATATATAGTTTAAAGCTAAATGAAATCGATCAATGTATCTTTGTTAAAGTGAACGAACGACCACTCGACCACTAAAGTATTGTTCCTCTTCTTCGTGTTCTTTTTTTTTTTTTTTCTTCTTTCTCCCATTCACTCCACGAGACGACATCCTGCCGTCTTGTGTTTGTCACAAAATTACCTACGAGAAAAATCGAGTCTCAAGCATCAGGATAAATGCATACGTGTACGTATTTCCGATTCACACGTACCGGTTCACCCCGGGTGTGCGCGCGCTCCGTGGCTACCGTCGGCCGGGTATATATCGCCCCCGGTGCGTGGTATAATCAACGAGCACGCGATAATTTTATATTACATGACCGACGTCGACGAACCAGCATCAGAAGATGAGCAAAGTCGTCGGACTCCAACGTAGCAAAAGCTCTTCTCGCACGATGAAAATTCGCTATATTATTTTTTTACCTCCACACTTTGGCCCGGTGTCTTTCAGTCGTTATTAAATATAAAAACGAACGAAACGTTCAATAATCGTGATTTTTTATTTGAAGGAATTATTTTTTGGAGCGTAAATCTTAGTACTGTAATAAAGCTGGAGAGTTTGTTTGTTTGAACGCGCTAATCTCAGGAAATACTTATCCGATTTGAAAAATTCTTTTTGCATTAGATAGCCCGTTTATTCGGGCAGGCTTTACACCACATAACTTTATGTTATGAGCCTAAGAAGTGGCGGCAGCGACACGCTGAATCGAGGGACGGAAATTTAACGCGGGTGAAATTGCGTGACACAGCTCGAAAAAGTGGATACAAGACGAAAATAACCCCTTATGAATGTCAATGCCATTGACCGGTATCGAGATATGGTCGATTAAGGTAGTAGTCTGGTAACTTAAGCCGATTTTCATGTCTTTTTTGGAGGGCGTTTTTTTGTAGGAAAATAAAAATGAATCGTTTTGGATATTTAGGATGTTTTTATTTACATATTAAAGATACAAAAAAAAATTTGTTTGCAAAAATTCAATAGTTTATTATTATTATTATTATTGATCGAAGTTGGCACCTCGAAGTTGGCAGCCCGGGTCCTAACTTTTTTTCTACCGAACCGATTGCTTTCAACTTTTAACAGGCTACTCTACACACTTATAGTTCTCGTCCTTTTTTTTCAGCAAAGATGGGGTTGTAAAATAAAAAGTTAGGGGTGAAAAATTTTCTATAAGTGTGTAGAGTAGCCTGTTAAAATTTGATACCAATCGGTTCGGTAGAAAAAAAGTTAGGACCCGGGCTGCCAACTTCGATCAATAATAAAAATAATAATAAACTATTAAATTTTGTCAAAAAATTTTTTTTTTGTATCTTTAATATGTACATAAAAACATCCTGAATATCCAAAACGATTCATTTTTATTTTCCTACAAAAAAACGCCCTCCAAAAAAGACATGAAAATCGGCTTAAGTTACCAGACTACTACCTTAAATAGAGGAGAATTAAAAAATTGCCGTCAAACCAAAATCCCATTGGTTTCAATATTTCGAAAAATCTTCAAAAAATTATTTATTCCCCTGTGAGCACAAAGAGGAGGAAATAAAAAATTGTTTCACACGATGGGGGAAAAAAAAAGGGAACGAGAATGCCTATCGAGGTACATGTTACAATAATAGTGGAATTTTCTTTTGCATGCTCGTGAGAATATATAATATTTGTACGAGGATTAAACGTGACCACCGTGACGACTAGAGATGAAAGAAAGAAAAAAAAAAGAAAAATTCTTCTCGTCTAATTAAATGATTCGATAATTCCTGACTATACGCAATGAACTCTCCGAGTGACCTAGCTCTCCTTCGCGTTCTCTTTCTATAATATCCCTCAGGCCTCTCGTCGGTGAAACGAATAACATGGAATTATATTTGATGAATCGTGTGTGCGCTCGCGCGCGGCAGCAGCAGCACCACCACCACCACCACCAGCTGACTCGAGAAATTCAAACCGAGAGATTTTCTCAGACATTTTCTCACAAGCTTTTATATCTCTTCAAGCGCATATAACATTGTATGTTGGTACTATATATTTTCATGAGAATTAAATAGACGTGCGTGTACGACAGTCACATTGCCGTATATATACGTTTGATAAACGAGTATTTCAACAAAAATTCCTAGCATTAAGCGAGTATTTCAATTTCACATAGTCACCATGATTACAGTCGTAGAAACTTCTTACTGAGTTTGACATTCACTAGAAGAGTATTTTCCCAATGTTAAATTCCCATCGGGAATGAATATTACTACGAGGTACACGGTCATCAGAATCAAAATGAATTTGAATGGTAATATTGTCTCGTGATTTTATCGAAATTTTGAAAAAATAAGACGATTATCAGTTCTGAATATATTAACCCTACAGTCAATTTATTCAGAAACAATTAACATTACTTTTTTTCATTAATTATTCCGTAATTTCAAACATTCACTTTGTCAGTACTAATCTGTGCGGAAAAATATATCATCGCGATATCGCAAAATAATATCAATTATTAAAATGTTTGAAATAAAATTTAAGAAACAAGCATTTTAATTATATCATTTAATAATATAATCGCAAAATTACGGCTTAGGGTTTATCTAGGATTTTTTAATATTTGCATTTGAATTGCTGAAAATATCTTAAATCTTGTTTTTACGTTCATTAATGTCAATACCCAGTCATTCATTTTGTGACTACTAAGCTCTGCGGAAAAATATATCATCGCGAAATCGCAAAATAATATCGATTACTAAATGGCGAGAATAAAGTTTAAGACACAAGCGTTTAAATAATATCATTTAAAAATAAAATCGCAAAATAACTGCTTAGGGTTTATCTAGGATTTCTTAATATTCACATTTCAATTGCTAAAAATGTCTTAAATCTCCTTTTTACCTTCATTAAAGTCAATAATTCATTGAATGTGGAATGATATGCATGAAAACTGTTCTAGTTTCCATGAAAACTCAAAAATATATCTTTGAGGCATCGCAAGATAATATCAATTACTAAATGCTGAAATTGAAGTTTAAGAGATCAGCGTTTAAATTATATCATTTAAAAATATAATCGCAAAATTACGGCTTAGAGTTTGTCTAGGATTTTTTAATATTCGCATTACAATTGCTGAAAATTTCTTAAATGTTCTTTTTACGTTCATTAATGTCAATAACCAGTCATTTTGTGACTACTAAGCTCTGCGGAAAAATATATCATCGCGAAATCGCAAAATAATGGCAATTACTAAATGGCGAGAATAAAATTTAAGACACAAGCGTTTAAATAATATCATTTAAAGATATAATCGCAAAATTACTGCTTAGGGTTTATCTAGGATTTTTTAATATTCAAATTTCATTTGCTAAAAATGTCTTAAATCTTCTTTTTACCTTCATTAAAAATCAATAATTCATTCAATGTGGAATAATATGCATGAAAACTGTTCTAGTTTCCATGAAAACTCAAAAATATATCATCGAGGCATCGCAAGATAATATCGATTACTAAAATGCTTGAAATAAAATTTAAGAGACAAGCATTTAAATCATATCATTTAAAAATATAATCGCAAAATTACGACTTAGGGTTTGTCTAGGATTTTTTAATGTTCGCATTTCAATTGCTGAAAATTTCTTAAGTCTTCTTTTTACGTTCATTAATGTCAATAATCAGTCATTCATTTTGTGACTACTAAGATCTGCGGAAAAATATATCATCGGCAAATCGCAAAATAATATCAATTACTAAATGGCGAGAATAAAATTTAAGACACAAGCGTTTAAATAATATCATTTAAAAATATAATCGCATAATTACGGCTTGGGGTTTATCTAGGATTTTTTGATATTTACATTTCAATCGCTAAACATTTCTTAAATTTTCTTTTTACCTTCATTAAAGTCAATAATTCATTCAATATGGAATAATATGCATAAAAACTGTTCTAGTTTCCATGAAAACTCAAAAATATATTATCGAGGCATCGCAAAATAATATCAATTACTAAATGCTGAAATTGAAATTTAAGAGATCAGTGTTTAAATTATATCATTTAGAAATATAATTGCAAAATTACGGCTTAGGGAGTGATCTAGGATTTTTTAATATTCACATTTCAATTGCTGAAAATTTCTTAAATGTTCTTTTTACGTTCATTAAAGCCAATAATTCATTCGATGTGGCAAAATATGCATTAAAACTGTTCTACTTTCCATGAAAACTCCTAATAACGCTTATATTATGAAAATACTCGTTTTACATGTATGATTAATAATTTTGAGCACGTAGACCGAATACTCGTACAGCAGAGTGTAATGGGTATCATTGTTGTGGGACAGGCAGATTATTCGTTATTTCCGGGTATAACGTCCATCCATCCGTTTGAAGAGTCGCCCATGCAACTCGGTCACTCTCTTTTTTTTTATTTATTTTATTTTTTCCAACCCAAGAGAAATGAGTTTGCCTCTCGTGCGAGAGCTAATACACAGGATCGTCTCCCCACCATCCCCGAAGGTAAAGAGAACTGGCGATGCTGCTGTTACTCGTCGCAATTACCATCGTTTGTGTTGTATTCTCGTGGCTCGCCGGAAGTCGTTACGGCTCCGCGATGCCGTAGCCCCAGTCGTCCAAGCTCACCGGAAGTCTGCTCCAGGATCCATCGCGAAAATGAAAATGTTTAACTTGGATTCGCTCCTCGATCCTTGGCCGTTCTACCGGAGGCTCTGATGCCCCTTCTGATACACACCCTTTCTTCAATCCCACAATATTAACATTTTATTGCGGCCAAACCGTGTGCGATTCCCGCTATATCGCACCATTACGAAAATTCATTTGTCAAAATTATGAAAAAAGAAACAAAATTTCATTGGAAATTATCGCTTCGTATTTTACGAATTAAAGAAATTAAATTTTTTACATTTCCCGTCATTCAGATGATTTTTTTTAGTTTGAGGATATCTTCAATTTTTGAAAGAAACGAAAATCATTTAAAATTGATGGGAAAAGAGAAGGGATTATTCATTCTCTGAATTTTTATTAATTGTCGAATGAATGAATATTTTATTAAATAATTATAATGATCTGGTATAAATACATTTCTGATTAAACGACTTTTAGATCCGATCTTTTTCCACTTGCAAGGAAAAAAAAAATAACAATGATCTCGTTGAATTGTTATCAATATTTCTCCTTGATGCGTGATCAAACACATTTACGGAGCTTTTGTGCACTGTTAGCAGATTTTTCTCACACGCGTCTGTAATAATACGTTTTTAATATACAGTTGGAAACTCAGTACCGGAGTCTCTCTCTCTCAAGTCCCCATCCGATAGAGCCCAAGATTTCCGTGTCACGGACGATGACTTTAAATATTCGCGCATCAATCTCTCCCACGGACGAGACGATTGTTGACGCGGAGAGAAAATCGTGTCGTGCCCATTAACGCATGTATTATGTACGAAAGCCCTTCGACGCCTGTCTCAATGATTATTCGTAATTTTCATTGTCTGTGACGACTTTTGTTGTTGCTAACTCGATGAGAATGCGAAATGTTGGGAAAGGAAAGAAAAAAAAAAGACAAATTAGATTTTTTCCCGTCGTCACACGGCGCAGGCACACACACACACAACATCGACGTTGAAATTCAATTCAACTAATATGTATATTATTCTGGATGTTTTGCCGAGTGAAACGAAAGTCTTGGGAGAAGTACGAGGCAGAAAGATTGGCGATAATATAAATTTCATTGTTATCATTATTATTACACGAATATTTATATCAATGACCAATAATTTATTTTCAATTAATACGAAATATCACTAAGGGAGGCTGGTATATTCACGATTTTTTTTCAATTGTTAAAAATGTTTCTACGATCGCGTAGAAAAAATTGATACGTAGGCAAAAAATTGCTGAAGAATTTTTTTTCCTTCAAAAGAAATCAAATCAGTATATAAAAAACTTACAATTTTTTACATACCGATCTGAATATTTTTTTACATGATCATAAAAGGATCTCGAAGAATTTCCCGTTTGGAATTTTCGATGCGATTTATTGTCGGCAAATAAAATAATGAAACACGCCTGTTTGCGATTTTTCGTCGTGGAAATTTTAATACAGTGTCAAATTAATTAACATAAGATTATTTTGAAGCTTATCAAGAATTACTGAAATAATAACATTTTGAGATAATAAAAGTGCCTCGTCGTTATGAATTCAAGCATGTGATATAGGTAGACTGAAAGATATTTGAACAAAAAATCGAAATACATAATTGCGATATTAGGCAACTTTTGCCGCAGGCAAACGAGAAAATCGCGTGACGGAGTGATGCAAAAAAAAATAAAATAAAAGATTCCTGGAGAACGAGAGTTTGGGAGAAAAAAAAGTAAGGACTATAGAATTGATCAGTAAAATACAGTGTAAGTTGACGGTATGGAATAATTTTCACGAGAACGATATATCGACCTTCGCGTTGAACGTTGAATTAGATTTATCGAAAGGCTGTCGGTGAATGTGTTTGTCTGTGTGCCGAGACGTTCGCGAGACTGGTACGACCAATTCGTTCGTATATCCAGTAGTTACTTTATTTATTGCCACTTTTTTTATCTGTATATATATACATATATAGATACAAAATACAGATGACATTTACAACATAGATATGTTTATTCATTATGGGTATAGATTACGCGAAAACCGGGTCCCTCGTGCCACTCGCTTCTTAAGTCACAAAAACTTTCGACCTGGCAGACCTTCGTGCTTAAAAAATGTTTTGTGTTATATAAGTATATGTACTCTTTATAGCATATATTCAAATGTCCATATACTCTACATAAAATCATGTCCCCATTTTTTTTCCCACTCCCTCGAAGATCCATATTTCATTTTACCCAGATGGTTCGTGACTGTTGTCATGGCACGAGATAACTCGCTAATCTTCATTCTCTTCTATTCTCATACATCCAACATCTCAAACAGCTAAATTTGACTACCATACTCTTTTTCACATAAAAACCGGCTTTGTTATATCATCGATATAATATACGACCAAAAAAGAAACTGCTGACAATAAATTTCTATCGTTTAATCGTAGAAACGATAAAATAACTTTGACGTTGTTAAATACCGAAGATTAAATATGCGAATGACCTAGTTTAATGATTAAATAACTTAAACTCCATTCTTAGGGATTGAATTTTACTATTTTTTTTATTGTTCACAATTAGAGCAGTATTCCCTTCGTTTACTCAATCGTTATTTTCGTAAAAATTTATGAAAACGTACAACAATTGAGATTTCGAATATTATTAAATGTCTGAACGCTCTAAATACCGGAAATTTTTTTGCAATCGGGCTTTGGAGGATATTCGGCATTGAATTTGCCGATAATCGACAAAGGGGCTTAGAATTAAGGTGGAAAATAGGGTTAGGACAGCGTTTTCTCAATGATTTTCATGAATTTTTTTATAATATAAAAAATGAATATAATTTATTGAAACTTTGAAAATATTTTATACATATATTTAAGTATATACTATAAAATTTTTGAAGAATTTCCTTGAAAAACACCGAAGATATTAGCGACCCCATATTGCAGGTCACAATCAGACTCAGCATCTTGCGTACATTCTGGAAGCCACAATTTTCATCTGAAATCAAACGAGGTTGGAATTTACTTTTATTATATGTCTCTCTTCTATATGAACCTAAATGCTATCAAAAAAATAAAAAATTGAATTTTTTACAGGGGTCAAAACAAAAAAGCATGATTTTTTACCATTTTTTACAACTTTATTTGCAAAAAAAAATTATTTTAAATAATGATAATATTCCGATTTTAGGTTCATATAGAGCGCAATACTATGAAGAAAGTAACTGCCAATTTTCAAAACGATTGGTTGAAAAGTTTTCAAACTAGCGTGTACGCAAGTTAAAAAAAAGTCGGTTTCACAAAAACGCGTTTGAAAAAATAGCGAAATGCTGACTCTGATTGTGACCTGCAATATGGGGTCGCTAATATCTTCGGTGTTTTTCAAGGAAATTCTTCAAAAATTTTATACTATATACTTAAATATATGTATAAAATATTCTCAAAGTTTCAATAAATTATATTCATTTTTTATACGATAAAAAAATTCATGAAAATCATTGAGAAAACGCTGTCCTAAAATTTTGGGAACATATTTTTCAATAGTTTTACTAACAATTTAGGACATAAAAAAAAATCGATTTTTTGAACCGTCTAACCCTATTTCCCCCCTTAATTGAACAGATTTATTTTTTCTTCTTGAGAAACATATTGAATGCTATCAAAATGAAAAATTTGAACCATCGAGCTTAAATTGTCTTTCGTTTCATACAATTACAAAATTTTCGATATTCACTACACGTTAAATAATCACAGTCTCGATGAATTAATTTTGTTAATTTATATTACGTTAATTGGTCAATGGAAAAGTAGAAAAAAATGTTGAAAATCAGATTAAATGAATTAAAATAATTTTGTGCTTCCGCTGTCGCCATTTATTACCATATAAATATGTATCGTTCGAAATGGATATGTACTCTTGCCAACCGTCTGGACTCTCTCGAGAGCAGGTTGTTAGCCTGATTAACACCGGCGAAGATCGAACTTTGAATACGTTGGAGGGTTCACGAACGAGAGAAATAGATTGCAGAGGCGTCTGTGAATATAATATATATTTATTTATTTATACACGTTAAACCATCGTCTCCTGTGAAACGTTTCCGATCTCATCGGGCGCGACACACCCATCCTGTCTCGTCCTCTTCGCGAGAGAAGGATTTTTGTTTCTTTCTTTTTCAACCATCCTACGATCGATTGATTATATCCTCGTTATTTGCATCCTCGACCACCGTCAGGATGCCTCGTTTATATTGCATAGCAGACAAACAACGATGTAGACGTAATTATCGGTCTCGCATACTCAATCTTGGAAAAGTGTAGACTCTGGAAGTAGAAAAAAAAGGGTGGTTGGACGTAAAAAGAGGGAAATATCGTTAAAAATTATGATTTTTTGTTTGATTTTTTTTAAGTACATTCGTTTATCGTATTCTGAATTATTATTAGAAACTAAAGTTCGTACCTGTAGGGAAAGTACACGTTCGTAGTTTGTCCAAAAGTTCGAATTAATTCCGATTGCAATTAAGTCGCAATTACAGTTGCGATTTCTTATAAAATTAATATTTTTTATAAACTTAACGTTTACTATATATTTTACGACACAATTAACCACTCGTACAAGTTTAAAATTGACGAAAAATAAAAATGTGCCCACAATTTAAGATTTGCTTTTTTTCACATTTTTCCAACAATTAATCGTAAAATAAAAATTGATTATAAATTGAAAATAGACTATAAAATCAACATTAGCTGTGGAATAAAAATTGACCACAATTTATGGACAATCACGAGACGTTTGTACGTTGTTTAATTTAT
Organism: Oxytorus armatus; assembly: GCA_958009045.1. NCBI lineage: Eukaryota > Metazoa > Arthropoda > Insecta > Hymenoptera > Ichneumonidae > Oxytorus > Oxytorus armatus. The sequence continues at coordinate 4,727,906 of OY253744.1, forward strand.
TTTATTTTTCTCATTTTCGTCCTCTAATTGAGATGATAAAATTTTGTCAATGTCCACGAGTAAACGATCATGACACTCGCTCGCTTGCATCCTAATTAACGAGAGACGTCCGCTGAAACTCAGAGAATAAAAACCATCACCGTGCGGACGGGGGGTCTCTAATTGCCGAAGGGGTGTTATATGTGGGCACGCGTCTCGTCACTTTATCGTACGAAGAGTGGCACGAGGCGCAAACTCGTGTGTCCCATTTGTTCTCATCGGACATACCACGTGCCTGTGTAAAATTTCAATATCCCGATGGCGTTTGCTCGTTGCCACTCACTAACGATGTCCAACGAGAGAAAGGGACATTTGTTTAAAATACGTTTTTTCACCCGGCACGTTCCATAATTGAACGTTTCAACATCCGACACCACCGAGACCACAAATGATGTTGAAATTTGCATCGTTGGAACGCAACGCAAATAGTTTTTAAAATTTTCATTTTCAGTATTGCTCTTGCTTCTCGTCCCCCATTTAGCCCCAGATTTTTTAAGAAGACCCCAATAAAACGTTTTAACGATTTTTGTCATCGATAATCCAATCTTAAGAGGGATTAATGGTTAAAAAAATTTATTTTCGTTGCATTCCAACGATGCAAACTTCAACATCATAACCATAAAACTAATTTGTTCTCCGGGGGAAGAGAGGGTGGGGGAGGGATAATGCTGAGAAAAAATTCTAGAAAGGATGATCGCACGAATGGATCAATTTTTTCTGAATTCCATTTGGATCGATGAATTTTTTCGTAAATTGCAGTGTCCGAAGAGATGTGAAATGTTGTTTTTATTGTCCGGATCTCTGCATAATGTTTCTTCACGTATTCAAAAAGAATTTAACAAAAAAATTCACCCACTTTGCCTTCGTAATTGTAAATCGTAATTGAAAAATACGATTTTTCACCCCACACGTTCCATAATTGATCGTTTCAACAACTGCGACCACCGAAACCTCAAAACTAATTTGTTTCCGGGGAAGAGAGAGTGGGGGAGGGATACTGCCGAGAAGAGATTCTAGAAGTGATGATCGCACGGATGGATCAATTTTTTCGATGGAACGATTTCATTTGGATCGATGAATTTTTTCCTAAATTGCAGTGTCCGAAGAGATGTCAAATGTTATTTTTATTGTCCAGGTCTCTGCATAATGTTTTTTCACGTATTTAAAAATAATTAAAAAATAATTCACCCACTTTTCCGTCAATTGTGATTAAAGTGTAAACAAATTTTTATCGTCATTAAGGTAGTAGTCTGGTAACTTAAGCCGATTTTCGTGTCTTTTTTGGAGGCCGTTTTTTTTTGTAGGAAAATAAACATGAATCGTTTTGGATGTTTAGGATGTATTTATTTACATATTAAAGATACAAAAAAAAAATTTTTTGAAAAAATTTAATAGTTTATTATTATTATTATTATTGATCGAAGTTGGCACCTCGAAGTTGGCAGCCCGGGTCCTAACTTTTTTTCTACCGAACCGATTGCTTTTAAATTTTAACAGGCTACTCTACACACTTATAGTTCTCGTCGGAACCACCGAGAAATTTTTTCACCCCTAACTTTTTATTTTAAAACCCCTTCTTTGCTAAAATAAAAGGAATTTAGCAAAGAAGGGAAATAAAAACATCCTAAACAACCAAAACGATTCATTTTTATTTTCCTACAAAAAAACGCCCTCCAAAAAAGACATGAAAATCGGCTTAAGTTACCAGACTACTACCTTAACAGTTAAAAAATAGTAATAATTACCAATACAATGAATACGAATGAAAATGAAAAAATAATCGTTGCGATAGAATAATGTGAAATGTAAAAATGTTGAAATTTGGTTCGTTCGTTAAAATGTCTTTGAATTTTTTTCTTTACAGGGTCCTGAAGCCTCCCGGCGGTGGTAGCAGCGACATATTTGGCGCAGCACCCGAGGAAACGAGCCCTCGTCGTATCAACAATCACAATCATTCGCAGCTCGGTTCGGCGCTCTTTGGCGATGGTGGACCGAGGAACAACGGCTCGAGCACCGGTACGACAAGTCCCGATTCACCGCGCGGCAACAAGCCCGGTAATGACTCGTACAAACGTTTGTTTGGCCCTCCCGATGCCCCATCCATCCAAAATACGAAAAATCACACGCGCAGCAATATATCACTGAGCGGTGATAGTTTCGCTGATTCATGTAACGAAAAAATCGTATCGTCAAACGGTCATCATGGTGGTGGGACCAATGGCACAGGCCCTATCAACGGGAACGCTAATTCTAACGATAACACAGGTAACAACAAATTCGTACGGTTTTTTTTTGTATCCTCTTTTTAACAACAACAAAAAACGTGCGTTTCGCGAGATGAGATTCGCTATCTTGAAATATGTGTGCTACGCAGGCTCTATTATTTTTTCGGAATTATATATATATTTCTTCTTTTTTTTTATTCATTCAATTTTTCAATGTCCTTAGCGACGAAGGGTTTAGTTAATTTTTTTGTCTTTTTTTTTCAATCACTTCGAATCGTGTTACTAATTTTTTTTTTCGTCATTGACGTCTTGTTTGCTGTATGAAAAAAAAAAATTGTGAAAACAATTTCGTAAAATTTGTCACACGTTTCACTAAAAAGTGCCGTAGTTACCCTCTAATTATCATTTAAATCGTCGGCAAAAGTTTGTTTTTTTTTTTTTTTCAAAGACATCTCGACATTATTTTATAATTAAATTGTCATACGTCGAATTGCCATTGTTAACTATATTCGCAAGCAGCTTTTAGGAGAAACAAACGATTTCGTAAGTGTGCAACAAGAGACACATGTAGATGAAAACACTACACTGAAAAACACATTCCCTCGTATATGTGTTTTTTTTTCTCCAATTAGTCGTCCCAAGATGTTTTTTTTTTTTTTTTGAGACATGCAATACGATCATCAATTACGAAAAAATCATAAATTTTTATCGTATATAATTTAGCACGATCTTCGCGTTTGTATGATTTTTAACGAGAGCGAAAAGAAAAAAATCATTGTTTTAGAATTGTTGATCGTACGCGAAGCTATGAATTCAAGAGCCTGTTTACGATAAAATATCCGAAACACATATTTTGAGTTAGTCATTCAATCGTTGTTCGCTTCTATTAATCGACTATAATTTGGTTTTTTTTTTTTTTCATATTCTTTGCATCTTTCCTTTCTGTCGTTTCGCTGTTTTTCCACCACCTATCGCTTTTCGTTAATGTTCTTTTTTTTCCGTGTCGTTTATTCAATTTTTTTTTCTAACTCCCCGATTGCTTATCCACGTAAATCAATTGTGCATCTATTGTGCGATTTTGTTTTGTTCTTTCGATTGTTTTGTTTTTCGCATCCGCTGAACGAATTCGAACCAATAACTCACATCACTATGTATTTATTCGCAAATTTTCAGTCTGGCAAAGTTGAACACTTTTGTTTTTTTGTTTTTTGTTTTTTCTAACTCTAGAATTGTCTTGATTTTTGAAGAGTACAGTTTGTTTTTTTAACTTACCGTAATCTCGTGTAGATTTGACATATTTTTTCGTCCCTGTTGGAATTTTTTTTTTTACGAGACACTGCAGACTAGATTTTACGTTTAACAATGCTAATAGATCCATTGATATCAATTCTCATTGTAATTGTACAAGCATTATTTTCAGTCTTTCCCCACTAATTCACGTCTCGCGAATAAATCGCGAATTATCTGGCACCGTTTCAGAAGCGTGACTTTTACAGAATCCCGCGAGACATTCGAATTGTCGATTAAAGTTTCACAGAACCAAACACGAGCGTTCTGTAAATATTTTATTATTTCTCAATTATTTTCTGGATACTGCTCGGAATTTCTGTTCCCAATATTCACAAAAATGGGAAAAAAGTGTCGATCAGGAAAATCTTTGCAGTGGAATCCCGTGGTTTCTGGTAGATAATTCAATTGAATTTTTGAAATATGTCGAATGAAAAAATATTCTTTTTTCATCAATTTGACAAATGTGTTTTTCAAATGTACAATTCGTTACTGTAAAATTGGACAAATTATTGATAGACTTTGTGGGTACACAAGATGTTGTGAAATGTCAAAGAATTTTTATAAAGATAATTCGTTTACTACATCCGGAAAGAGGCAAGATGTGCAAATATCAAATTTTCATTGAATCTCATTTTTTAACAATAATTCTATAACTTGAAAAATCGAAAAACTCGTCGATTCTTTCCCGAGACGTGCCGTGTAACACTAATATAACAAAGTAAAAAAAAAAAAAAAAAAAAATTCATTATCGATAATCGCGCATTGGCGATTTTGTGTTTGTGTCGGATGCATGGGTGAATTTGTTCGGCTTTGTTGGGTATTGGTGGCGGATCGTCCTGTCCTGCGACGTCTGCAGGTGGATCTTCCTGCATGCCACGCAACCCGGTTACCGGAGACGGAGTTTACGTGATGCCGTTGAGGCGCAGCGCACGAAAGAGTAGAGGTAACGTTTACCTATTTAAGCAATCAGAAGATGATAATCTCTGTCAAGCGCGGTTTCAATCATCTCTCATTTCCTCGATCGATCATTCTTCGATATCATTTTTTTTTCTCTCCCATCCTTACAATTCGTCCCATTGTCCATTTCATTAAATAAATGGTCTTAAATTGTCATAAATGGAGGTCTCTTAAACGGCTTCTTATTTTCGCGCATTTCTTTTGTCAATGTGAGCTGGAAAAAAGTCAGGAATTTTCTGTTCAGTGGTACTATCTGTGGATTCATAAATATTATTTAAAAAAAAACGTAGAAGTTTTATTTTATTTTTTTTTATTACCACAATGCCATTTTCTGAAAGTTTTCCATTTTTTTCTACCTTCGAAAAAACCTCTCGTCAGACTATAGAGAAAATAATTATCAAGATTAATAAAAATAAAAGTTAAAAAATATTAAAAATTGACTGAGTTATTGCGCTGACAATGTCTAAAAACATAGTTTCGAGAAAAACGCGTTTAAGGTAGTAGTCTGGTAACTTAAGCCGATTTTCATGTCTTTTTTGGAGGGCGTTTTTTTTGTAGGAAAATAAAAATGAATCGTTTTGGATATTTAGGATGTTTTTATTTACATATTAATGATACAAAAAAAATTTTTTTTGTAAAAATTTAATAGTTTATTATTATTATTATTATTGATCGAAGTTGGCACCTCGAAGTTGGCAGCCCGGGTCCTAACTTTTTTTCTACCGAACCGATTGCTTTCAAATTTTAACAGGCTACTCTACACACTTATAGTTCTCGTCCGTACCACCGAGAAATTTTTTTTACCCCTAACTTTTTATTTTGAAAAAATTTCTCGGTGGTTTCGACGAGAACTATAAGTGTGTAGAGCAGCCTGTTAAAATTTGAAAGCAATCGGTACGGTAGAAAAAAAGTTAGGACCCGGGCTGCCAACTTCGAGGTGCCAACTTCGATCAATAATAATAATAAAAATAATAAACTATTAAATATTTTCAAAAAATTTTTTGTTTGTATCTTTAATATGTAAATAAAAAAATCCTAAATATCCAAAACGATTCATTTTTATTTTCCTACAAAAAAACGCCCTTCAAAAAAGACATGAAAACCGGCTTAAGTTACCAGACTACTACCTTAAAGTTTCTGGTAGGTAGCCCAACCCGATGTGCGGTCACATTTATTGCTATAACTTTGTAACGAAGTGGAATTTTCTTAGATGTTTTTTTTTAATTCTTAAAAGTATAAAGAATAAAAATCAGTAAGTAAAAATCGATTTTTTGAAAATTTCAGGGGGTATGTGAGCCCTTAAAGCGCTAAATACGTCGAAGGGATCAATCGATAAATTTCGATCGTTTACAGTCAATAAACATCGCGAGTAAATATTTTATTCTTGATGTTGAAACATATTATTGATTTTCACTCACCTCCACCTTCAGTAGTCGAGGTTCACAGAGTGTCGACCTTTCGATCTTACCCGTTCCTCCGCCACGTTTGATGTACATGCAAAGTTCGTTGATCCTGCGCTATCGGAAACATTTGATTGAAACCCAACTGCGATACAAAACATTTTTTTTTCTTTTGTGTCATAGGGAAAAAACGAATCTCTTGTTAATTTTTCAAATTCTCGACACGGATGTGCTTGATTTTTCGTTTTTTTTTTGTTCAGGTGTTACGTACGATATTTTACATCAATTTATTTCATATTTTTGTTCATATCATAATTTTATATATTATCATTCTAACGGGACAAGGGAGGTGTGGAAACTTGTACCAAGCGTTTTTTTTTTAAGTCCAGACTGGAGCTTCGTGTAACTCAACTTTGTGTTTGTGCTATTTAATCGTTGATTTTTTTTTTGTACACCGCAAACGTATTTTGTACAGGCTTCCTCGAGTCCTTCACTTGTTATACCCCCCCGCCCTTGCTCTAGATTATTAAAGGGTAAGTTTAGTTGTAATACGATATACTCCGAATTTACATAATACCGATATAGTACAAATGGATAAAAACTCGATAGATTATTTTCATGGATGGGGAAAATCTTATTTTGTAATTATGTTAAAAAAAAGAAAATTTCATTTTTTTTATAACCATATAATTACTAAAATCTTTTTTTTTTTTTAATAAAATTGAACATTTAGTTTTTTCGCCCAACTCTGATTATTTCATGCCGGCTGTTAGAGTATTGATCGAAAAATCAAAGAAACTTCATCGAGTGAACGAGAAACCATCCATCAAAATGGAGTTTACGAAAAATTACTTATGAATAATTATTGTAAAATTTTTGAAACTTTTATCGTTTAATTGAGAATTATTTCAAATTGTTTCATAATTAATAACAATATTTTCTAATAGTAATTAAAAATTTGTTGTAAAAACACAGTTTGTGTCGTTAAAAAATTATATCTAATGTTTTTTTTTTCGTTCGATCCGGTGACGATCCGTTGAAAATTATTTTATAATAAAATACTTAAAAATTGTGAAGCAACAAAGTATGATAAAGTTGTGCAAATAACAGTAAGAATGATATCGAATAATTGCCGTTTTATGATGAATATTTTCGAAAAACGTTAATATTTATCGTCCGAACGATGTCCGTCTCTCGGGCCAAATACCATCACAGTTACTCGAATTACTACAAATTTTTCACGATTACAAGCGTCGAGGCGTTGATGAAGGAAAAAAGAAACGAAAAATTCTTCATGATTCTTCTCCTTTTCACAGACGGCAATCCGGTGACTGGAACTGGCTACACATCAGATCCTCAGAACAACATTACATCCGTACAGAATGGTGTATCAGCTTCAAACATGAATGGCTCGGAGAAATCGAACGATACATCGCCAGCTGGCTCGATCAAGGGCCAACAATCGCGCGCTCGTGTCCCACCGGGTGGTTATTCCACCGGTCTGTGGTAAACGTTCTCGCAAAACAAAAAAAAAAAAACAGCCATTCCTGCTGAGAGAAGAGAAGAACCCCCCGCCCTCCCCAATTCTCCCAAACCTTCTTTCTCCAACCACTATTCCCTACCCCCTTGAACATCGATAAGGAGAGAGAAGACAACAACAAAAAAAAAAACCAAAATTATTCACTCCAATTTGCTATTGGCCGTCGTTACTTCCAGAAATCAAAACCGTTCCGAGCTCACCGCGAGTTTTACACGAAAACGCATTTTTTTGTTTGTCTCCCTTCATCGAAACGCCCTGCGCTCGAGAGAATTCGTTCGCAGTGTTAAACGTCCTCGTTTCTGGACTTTATTGCGACAACATCGAGACGAAGAAAAAGAAAAAACAAAGAAACAACAAACAAAACAAAAAAGTAATAATAATAATATTCTCTCGAGTCGCCAGGTTGAACCGAGCGATTTTGCGATCTGGAACGAATGAAATTTAATCGAGTAGACGTCAAATCGGCCGGCAGACACGTGCTTTCCTCGATGCCCGGACGTATCGGAATTGTACATTAGGTAGTCTGTGTTTCTCGAGATTATTAATAATAATATTAATAATAATAATAAAAAAAAAGTGCACCACCACTTGAATGATAAGTGCTTTCTTAATTCTGTGCCTTTCTCATTCACTCACACGAAAACATTTTTTTTTTAACACACACACACACGCACCCACACACATACACGGAAACACATTTCTCGCTGATTTCTCGGGAGAATGAGAACGACGACGCACTTTGAAACTATACAACTACTCAAATATTTATCCGACGCCGCACGAGTGCGTATCTTCTCTTTTTTTTCTGTATCTTTATTCCATCAAAATTGCACGTTGTCGCATAATGATCGCAAATTTTGTTAATTTTCTTCGTATTTCTTTTTCTTTTTTTTTTTTCGGCCGCGTACGCGTCGTTGTTTCGTAACTATTTATCGGTGTTTATCGCATGTCGCGCGAAAATAATTGAATCGATATTGACGATCGAGACGCTCGTCGATCTCGTCGTCGTAGCCTTCGCTGGTTCGCTTTTTTTTTTCGTTTTTTTTTTGTATTTCGTTTTTCCTTTCTAATTTTCGTACGGCGTAACGAACGTATTTATTTTATTGCGAGTACAGCCGCATTATCTACTATAATAATAATAAAAAAAAAGTAGACAAAAAAAACGATATATACATATTCATACACCGATGTATATGTATCATGCATTTTACCACAAAAGTAATTCCGTCATTGTTTTGGTGTGAGTTCAATTATATGACTCTGTAACGCATCACATTAGTCGTGATTTATCCTCCTTTTTGTACTCTGGCAATTAATAAAATTTTGTAAGCAACATTTTCAAAGTGTCTGGCATTATTATTTATTGCTCTCTTTTATTTTTTATTTTTTAACTCCGCAGGATTACAGAATTTCGTTTCAGCAGACGAGTCTTTTTTTTTTCGTGCGCTCTCAAACGTTGTACTTTATTGTCAACGGTCGCGCTTACGAATAATATGACTTACGATCTAGATGAGAAGGTACGAAAAAATATAACAAAAGTGGTGAGATTTGAGAAAACGATCACGCACAAAATTTGATACTGCTAAGGCACGGTTACTGTTAACTGATATAAGTTATAATAAATAAACATGTATTGGCACAAAATAGTAACCGGAAACGAGGTAACGTGTAGTAATGGCGCACCGCGCACAGTTTATAACGAAAAGTGAAAAGCTTCGATGAGACTCTTGATGGATTTATCGCCGGGTTTGCAGAGAGCGGTAAATATGTGTTTTTGATTGACCTCTTGTTCGAGTTTTGTTGCAATTTCGTGGGCGCGCTTTGTGATTATCGGCGGTACACCAGCAAGCCGTGCGGCATTGAAACCATAGGACTTTGGACACGCACCCTCGCTCAGCTTGTACAAGAAAGTCACTGTCTCCTGAGATATTTCGTCTTCTTCCTCGCTCTCGACCATACATGCCTGGTAAAAGTGAAAGAACAAACAAAAAAAAGCTATTTCTACACTGTCAACACGTGAAAGGGCCGGGATCGAAGTTTCGAACCGTAAAAGCCTTCGACGGTTCAAAACTCCGAGTTTATGTGAGACTATCTTAAAACTTTTCGAAATCTTTCAAATCCGTCCTTTTTAAAACGGAAATGTCATTGCGAAGAATCGTTATACATCCGAGGATCAAATGGCAAGAATAATTATGGGACCGATCTGCAAATGTATCGAAAATGAAAAATCCTAGTACTTAAAAAATCGTATTTCAATAATTAGAAAACGTAAAGTTCCGAAAAATTGTGGTGTTAGAAACTCGAGTTGACGAACGGTCGAGTTTTATACCCGAAAAGATTCGGAAAAAAAAAAGTTCGAAGCCAAATATATTAGAATTTGTATGTCCCGAAAAGGGTAAACAGACGACAGTGTATTAATTCGACGGGGCAAAATTCCGACAGGGCAAAATTTCGAAAGAGAGTAAAACTAGCGATTACTAATGGGCTTTGACGCTCGCTCGTGAAAAAGGTCCACAGGACATAACACCAGTGGCGCTGCCATATAAACGCACGAATTGCAAATTTTCGGAATTTTGCCCCTTCGGAACTTTTATTTTCGGAATACCGCATCGTCGACGCCGTAATTTTCGGAGTCCGAAAAATTCGTATACCCGAGAATTCTTTTCTTCAATTTTATTACGTTCGCACCTCTCCGATAGTTTCTTGTTCGATAATATAATTTTCGGAACTTTGCCGATCTCTAAAAATCACCAATACGGAATTTTTCAAGTAACACCACTGACCGTTCGATAAATTGCTCTGTCGTCTGCGTAATCTTTCGAAAAAATATTTGCTCGACGATATTAAATTCGTATCATTTTTGGTATCGATTTATACCCGTTCGATGTTATTTACAGTCGATTATTCAAACTGTCGTCGGAATGAACCATGTAATTCGTACTATTAAAATTCGGAGTTTTGCACCGTCGAAGCTTTTACGATTCGAAACTTCGACCCGGCCCCACGTGAAATAAGTGGTTGGACCGATATATCCTTTTCTTGCTCACCATATGTGCCAACGTAACGTCCTTATTCGTCTTGTAATCTTCCACGAGAGAGTGATAATGCGTTGAAAATAATGTACGACTTTTAAGCTTAGTGAGAGCATCGACAACCGCCGCAGCGATAGCCGTACCGTCGTAAGTCGATGTACCGCGTCCCAGCTCGTCCAACAGTACCAGCGAATGAGGAGTTGCGTGTTGAAGAATCGCTGCGGTCTCGCTGAGCTCGACTAAAAATGTACTCTGACCAGCGAGTATATCGTCGTTTGCGCCTAATCTCGTGAAAATTCTGTCAGCCAGTGACAAACGGCAAGTACTCGCGGGTACGTGGCAGCCCTGTTAATATAATATTGTCGATGAAAGTCAAGTACATGTGTATAGTGTGAATGGACATAGACGAAATGATGGTTGGAACTGATGATCGAAAGACCTGGAGATTCGGGAGCGCGGCAGACTGCCGAGGGGGTAGAAGTAAGGAGAAAATAAAAAGTCAAGATTTTGGATCAGTATGTGGATAAGGAACCTTTCCTACCGTTTGTTTATGTAATATTTAGAACTTTATCATTTTTGTATCCACGTTTACGTTTATGAAGATGCGGGAAGAGAGAGGCGAAAATAATGTATGGGAATCGTGGTTTTTCTTTCTCCAATTCATCTGTACCACGTGAAATTAATTTTAAATAGTAGTCGCGTGACCAAGCAAAACTATTACCATTTGTGCCATTACAGTGATAAGTCCGACCTGTCGCATAAGTGTGGATTTTCCGCCCATGTTAGGTCCGGTAAGAATAACGAGTGACGCGTTTCCTTCGGCAGCGAGGATACTATCGTTTGGCACAAAATTATCGCTCATGATGCAAGGATGTTTGCCATCTCTGATGTCCGTAAATATCTGTTACGATCGAAAGACGATTAATTGATTAGAGCGAGTTGCTGAAAGACTTGGACTTAATTACGAGGGAAATAAATATTTAACCTTATCGTCGTCGATGATTTCCGGGACGCTCATATCACCGCATCGCGTGTACTCGGCAATCGATATGAGTACGTCAATAACTGCAATTCGATAAACCGCTACGCTCCACAAATCGTATTTCTCGCTGAATTTTGCGAATATACGACGATTAAGATCCTTGAGGACCCTGTCACGATGATCCTCGGCGTTCATCTGTCTCGCGAGTAATTCCCTGCCCTCTGCGGTGTAATAACGCTTGAAACCCTTTCTCTGCGAGTTTAGCTCGTAACCGGATCCAACTTTTTTCACCTGACTCTCGGGTATCTCGATCTGATAGCGTTTCTTGTCGCTACCGAAGAGCGTGACTTTAACGCCAAAATGCCTTAGCTGACTCTGCAAATAATTCTTCGCGTCTTTTTCTATATCAGCTATTTCCATAACAACCGAATCGTACTCGGCATCCACACCGTGTTTCGGTATTATGCAACCGTCTTTCTTCGCCGCCTCGTGATCAAACGCTACCTGTAACGCACGCGGTTAGTTTTACTTTTTTTTTTTTACGAGTCGTCGATTGGACGTTTTTGTTGTAGTCGAAAAAAATTTTTCATATACCTCGAAGAAATCGAGAGTCTCGCGCAAACTTGGAAAATCACCGTCCGGAGCCACTTTCGTACAGAGCTTCATTAAAGCGGTGCTGAAACCTGAACAAAGAGATTTTTGTTTACGACGAACGGGAGCAAGAAAAATAGTGCGATTTTTAAATTTTTTTTTTTTTTTTTTATAGCACACCTTCAAATAGCTCGACAATCTTCAGGGTTTCCGCGAAACCCTCCAGAGCATTAGTAAAATCGATGATCTTTCTTTTGGAGTACGTATCTCTTTCGAAAAAAATTGCGCGTGAATCGGGATGGTCGGCTGCCTTTAGAGCGTTTCCGTATGTGTGTATTCTTTGAAAAACAAAAGAATCAACGGTCCAGAAAAGGGCTGGGAATAACACGCATAAATTTTACAATGTAAAAAAGATGCACGAACTTGCTCAGTAGTCTCTCGAGATCTGGCAAATTTCCCAACATGCCACGAGCTTTTTGAACAACGTCGGGGTGATCCAACAATTCTGTGATGGCGTTCTGTCGTTGGATTATTATTGATTTTTGACAGGATGGCCTGCAGATCCATTCGCGCAATAATCTAAAATTGTCGAATAGATAGCGCGTAATTATCAAGTTCAATAATTAATGTCATCGCGAGGAAATATTGTCAAATTCTAAATTTTTCGATTATACTTAGAAAATATGAGATGTTACTTTTTATCATTATGATATGCCCCCGACGGACTTGTTTAACGAGGATAATCTAATACCGGCAAATTGAGAATCGCAGTTTTTTCAAGGGCAGGGTAAGGGTTTTCACTTTCGAAAAATCGAATTTTTTTTTGTCTTATCTTATTGTTTAACATTTCAAGAATATGTCCTTAAAATTTTTAACCGATCTAAGCAATATTCTTGAAGTTATTGTCTTATTAATCTCCTGGCCTTTAACGCTATACCTCTAACAGCTGCGGGCGGTCGGGCTAGCAGTGCAGCTGTCGAACAGGTATACAGTTTATTCATTGCTATTGTGTATATAGTATATAGTGTATACTATACACTACAATATTTTAAAAGAAGAAACGAGCTGGAATCGATGATTCTGTGTAAGTTGGAAAAAAAAATTTTGTTCTTCACTTTTTTACTTCATAAACTTTAGACGCGTTTTTCTCAAAACTACTTTTTCAAAGTCCGTGTTCACTGCCATTTAAAAACTACTTGACCGATTCATTTCAAACTTTGTACACATTTTCTACATATAAAATACCTCCCCCCAACGTTTAGTAAATTTTTTTTTTTTTTTACATTAAGGGTGTTTCCCACCCACAAAATGGCGGAACTTTTCGTGGAAAATAACAGTTCACACTTTAGATGGGCGCCAAAAATTTTTAAATGAAAAAAAAAAATTATCAGAGAACGTTGGGGGGAAGATTTGATTATAATTTGACTAAATTTTCATGGTTTTTCATTTTCAGATAATTTCCGGCCGAGTTATAATGAACACCGCAAATCGTTTTTTTTCCAAGACGTTCTGGGGGAAGCTCTGTTACGGGCTTATGCATCAATATTTCTGCATGAAAAAATTCCACAACATTGTCAAAAGTATGCTCAATAATGTACAAAAGGTTCGAATAAAATTGCTCAGACCATATTTGAGAAAAAAAATCGCAAAAAAAAGTGTTTTTTTTTACGCTGAAACCCTTACCCCTCCCTTAAGCCATCTGGAAAAAATGCAATTACGCTCTAGCCTCGAGCAACCATCTGACCTTTTTCCGAACGGCGTACAGCAATGATCCAGTGTCGCGATGAGCGATCCCTCACCGCTCAATATTTTCAAATTGTTGATCGTAATGGCGTCCAATACCATACTGGTAATCGAACTTAATCCGGATTTAATTAATTGGCTTGTCCGATCCGGTGGTACGTAAGTCTGGAATCGTTTTTGTACCAGTAACTGCTGTTCGAGTAGATAATTTTTTAACAAATGTATGCAACCGCCAAGAGCATTGACCGCCAATTCTTTGTCCTCTGCCGGTGTAAGACCCAGGGTGTCTCCTATTAAAACAAAACAAAAAAAAATACATGTACCCTGTAATTATATTGCCAATTAGGCGTATCAAGTTTTATTATAAATTAAGCAAAATTATTACGTACCATCGCTGAGATAGGGTTTCAAACCTTCGGGCCATTGGAATTCGCCGTCCGGTTGATTTTTGAAATATTCACCTTCGTGAAGATTCTTGAATACACGAAAAACGAATTATGTAGATTAAATCAGTATTAGCTCGCTTGTGACTGTTGAGAAGTTTGCGATATATCGAATATATATTCATACCTTTAGGGTCGTCGTTGCGGACCAAAATTGCACCTCTTTCTGCAGAGGCTCTTTCATGGAACCGACCAGCATATTATCGAGTATCTTCATCGTTCCCTGGGACAAATTTCCACGCTCGTAAACCACTTGAACCGGTGGATAATGTGACAAAAGCGTTAACAGACGAGAGTTACAACGATCGTCTTGAAATTGGCCAAGATTAAAGTCACCGATCGTCGTGTCCAAGAAGCAAACACCATAAGACGCCAGTGTACTCTCTGTATCTCGTTTCTCGATCAACGACAACAAATAACTTGACTGTGGTGTTACGATGTCCGAATCTTGCGGTGTGAAGACTCTTGTACCGCGTGTACTCACTTGGCATATTTCGCGCCTCACGACTTTGTCGAATTTCGTTGTTTTCGCCGCTGTAACGAAGAAACAAATTTTACGAATGAATCTCGATCTTATTGATCGATTGTGATTTAAAAAAATGTTTCGCACGAGTTTTCAAAAGTAAAGTTAATATTAATAATTAAGATTAATTTTCAAAGTTAATATTACCGGATCACACCATTTTTGAAAGCCCGATTGACTCAATTGTACTACTGAATCTTTCTCGAATTGGTAAAAAAAATTTTTAATCTTACTCTTGCGACAACGTTCGGTAACCATGTCGGGAGTCTCAGTTTGTTCGACTCGTGCAACTTTGTACCCTCGTTCGATAAGATTTAGGGAAAAACGTCCGTACGCAATCTCCGGGAAGCCCGAGTGTGCGAATTCACCCTGCGACGAAAGAAAAATGCCGTTTGTGTTTCATCGTTTTTCCGAGTATAGCTAAGACAACATTTTTCCATCTTCAGGAATATCAATTTATGAAATTAACTCACTCGCATATAAAGTATACCAAGTTCATTGACACCCGTTACCGCGTCCATGTGATAAAGTTCGTAAAACTTGCCGACTTTGAAGAACAGCACGCAGTCCCAGTGTGTGCTCTTTAGTTCCCACCACTGACGCATTCCCTGAAAATAAAAAGCACATTTATTTAATAGATAGTTTAAACAGCGTGTACGATGAGATATAAGAACTAGTACAGTAAATGTTGGTA
Source organism: Oxytorus armatus (assembly GCA_958009045.1). Classification (NCBI taxonomy): domain Eukaryota; kingdom Metazoa; phylum Arthropoda; class Insecta; order Hymenoptera; family Ichneumonidae; genus Oxytorus; species Oxytorus armatus. The sequence goes on from OY253744.1 coordinate 4,743,365, forward strand.
CTAACTGGTGTTTGCTTTTCAAGAAAATCCTTGGGTACATGAAGAGTCCTCGGATCGTAATTTGCATCGGTAAGAGGTCGCTTTTTCATATCTTTTATTTTATCGGGTTTGAGAAAATCGTAATTCAGATGAGGCCATGAATTGGCACCCGAGGCAGGTCCACTAACTCCTGATGTACTTTGTAAGCTTTTTGTTTTGCCATTCGCTGAGCTCTGATGAATACAAAAAAAACCATCTTGTTGAATGTTTTTTTTTTACGAAATTACAAGACTCGTGGTAACAATTATAATGATACATTACACACCGCATTGTCAGACTTGCTTTTTTTATTCGAAGTCCTGGCTTTAGTTGTATTTGATCGTTTACCCTTTTTCTAAAAAAAAAAGAAACAACACGTTTAACACATTATGAATAAACATAATGTATTTATAATTTCGACATATACCTTGGGTGTTTCTTCCAGGTCTTCAGATAATTCTTCCTCTTCAGACTCATCCTCCGACTCTGATTCCCCTGATTCTAATTCCTCTGATTCTAATTCCTCTGATTCTGAAGTACAATGGATATTTTTTGTTTTTTTCATACAACACATTCTTAAGCTATTATTCGCAAGTATAGTGAGGTAAAAGAGTAAATTGTTCATTTACGTGGTTTGTAATCATCTTCGGAATCATCGAGATCACTATCCTCCGGTACAATGATCCTTCTTCTCTTGGGTTTCGCTGTCTCATTCGATTCGTCTCTGTTTCTTTCCTTCAAAGGTCGCTTTCTTGTAGGTGTAAGCTCCTTGTCTTTAGTGATTTTTGCTGCTGGAGCTATATGGGAATTGACGTATTTAACCTATCTATCTAAATTTTTTTTACTTGTTGATAACAACAGTAGGGTGACGATGCAGTATCAATGATTGGTCAAAAAAGTTTGTCTAATATTTTTACTTTAATAGTAACAAAAACTGCTGCTAATAACGCTCGAACGAAGACAGGGAGATTGTACTGAAAATGAAGGGTAGAATAATAATTTGGTGGGTGAAAATTGTCAGTGAATGACTATAGACATATATCAAACGATATCTGAAAGGTAACAGAGCTAAAAAATGTTTGACGAAACTTTATCTTTGGATTCCACAATAGTGCGATATTTATATTCCAAGATCGAATCTGAAACTATAATTATGTTTCTACCAAATATATTTTGTTATTCATACTTTTCATCAAAGTAGTCATTCGCTGGTTAATCCGAAAAATCTTGCAAAATAAAAATTCAACATTTAGTCATCCCTGACCCTTTCTTCTTTGTCTAGGACATGCTCTAATTTAAACGAATTCACGCATCACAAAAATTAAATATAACTATATCGTTCTTCATATACCGCAAAAAATTGAAAACGTGCTGGTCGTTATGGTGTTATCACAGCACGTTAAAGTAATAAAATATCAACTGCGAACATCAGTTACGAACCTGTAGCCTTTGATGATTTTAGAGCACGTTTGGGAGTAGTTGGTTTCGATTTGTTAGCAGTTTTGTCGTTATCAACGGATTTGCCATTAGTCGCCGGTGTTTTACCAAGAATCGGTTTTGGATTCTTCGGCGAAGTAAAGTAATGATACAAAGAATTTTGCTTCGACATTTTAATGCTTTACTTAACGACAAACAACTTTTTCTTTGTGTTCATTTGCGACTGTCGCAGCGTGTAACCGGTCGATTAAACGTGGGGGATAAACATATTCGGCAACCTGCGACGCCCGCGACATTAAATTCGCGGGAAAAAATAGTCGAGCTTTCGGAAAGACATCACGAAATTGGCTTCTTTCATCGTTACTTCAAGCACGGAAGAGATAATATCTAAAGATTGCCAAGAATATGGTAATTTTTGGGAATTTCTATCGAAACGAATCACGCTCGGTAGAACATGAAATGATAAAAATAAAAGTAAACATTTTATAATAAACCATAAAATTATGTAAATTATTATTTTACCGAATAAACAGCTTAAGAATGAACTTTAAGTTACAAGGTTTGAGATTCGAGAGATTACCAGACGAAATTGAGCTGAAATATTGGAAAATGTGAGTAGAAAATTTAGTTTGATTTATCGAAATCGTCGTTACATTAGGAAGATCATAATATTTTTCGTCGCAAACATTCCCAAATATCTAATCTAAACAAATGTTGAATCGTTAAACTTCAAACGATCTCCGCAATTATTGAAATAAACATTCGCGATTGCAGCGCCGCGAATCGTTTATCTGCGTAAGTTGCCTCACTATATATCGCGTTATTAATGCTCGCGATTTCACCAATCATACATCATCATGGACATACAATTTGCGTTCATGCATGTCATTCATACAATTCGCGTGTCGGTGTTGGTCGGGATCAGTCTATATAAAGGAGCGCGATAAACGCATATAAACGTTCGAGATACGCGGGCAACGCGAGGTGTATCAGTTGATTGCGAGTTAGACTGTTTACATTTTCTTTTTCAGAGCCAATCATTATAATATCATCTATTTACGATTGTAAATGCTTCAAAGAGAATCATCACGAGCAAGGTAAGTTTATACTACATTTTACTTCACAATATATCAAATTCACTACCAGGCTCGTCCATAAAACTATTAGTGTATGTTGTTTTTTTCAACAAAGAAATTTTTATCTCTTACACAAAGATGTCACAATCTGGACAAAGCTGCGAGGTTTTTTCACCCGTTCCGATCAGTAAACAGAAAATGATACAAGAATTAAAGGGTATGTTACTATCACCAACAATAATTCATTGTGTAAGTCTCTAAAAATTCATTTAACAACATTTAACGTTACTTCACAGACGCAGGACTGTTCGAGTTCGGCATGTCTACCGCCGACATGGAACCGTTGATGCGAATGATACAAGAGTCCAAAGCTGTAGCAGGTACCGCGAGCGAAGAAAGTATAACGGAGAGTATGGTAATTAGTTTTTATTCATTTTATTCCTTGTTTTTTTTTTTCTTTCAATATCATTATTTAATGTTTTATCAACAAAATCTATTCCAGGAACTGGAATCTACTCGTCAAGAATCTCTGGGCTCTTATTCCGGCGCTCTCAGCAACAAATTGGCCAAAACATCGCAACGCAAATCCATGAGTCCCGTTCATTCAAGTACATACACTAAAATGCCGTCGCTGGAAAAATATTCAGATTCATCGAACGAACCTAGTTTGTCGTCGAACGGGAAAAATGTCTGTTACAAAGAGGGTAAAAATTCCAATGGAAATAAGGCTCGTAACTCAAACTTGAAAAAGACAAACGAAGGAACGAGCAACAACAAACGAACGAATCTAAGATCAAATCATCAGACACCTCAGGAGAATAAAATTCCCAAAAACAGGTTGGATCCTTTTGATTTTGTCGAAAATCCTAAAGACATACCGCTTGTGCCGCTTTATCGTACGATCGATAATCAAGATTGCAACAAAGGTTTTGCTGCGTCGGACAACAGCGACAAGGTTATAGCTCGGCTGTGTAATCATCTGCGTCAAGTATCAGATATATGGCACAATCAGCACGGAAGCTCTGTCGAAACGAATTTTCAATGGGGCACTGCCATTAAGGTTGGTACCTCCAACCAAATGCAAAACACTCGTTACACTCGCTAATCTGACTATTTTCTCTACCGACTGAGAGAAATTCCTCTTTTCTCTTTATAGAATTTATTTTCCTTGTTCCGTCGTTACTTTTTCGTTTGTTTTATACCACACGTATTCATATGCATACCCTATACAAAATATTTGCGATAATATCTCCCAAACGCGCGTATATACTATCGAAATGAATAGTATTTAAACGTTACCAAAAAAAAAAAAAAAATGTGTCCGACGACGACGAGCGAACCAATCTCGTGGGTTTCCATTGTAAGAAATAAAGGAAAAAGAAAAAAAAACTGACATTTCTAATAAATTGTACGTCTATAAAAAGAAAAGCGTGTGTCTACTTTATTTCATTCGTACGAGTCTAATTTTGATATTTCGACGTTTTCCCTAGGTCACTGAGACGAACGAGGGAATTTTCAATAGGATAACCGACGGTAACGAACCATTGGAATTCAGTGACGATAATAATCAGCCACAAGAAACGAGTAACAGTGTCGTTGACGATACAGCAACGCGTAGACGAAGAATTATTACCACCAAAACGGGAATTTACAATTACAACGATACAGGCGACGACAACGAGGATAATAACAATAGCGATGAGGACTTTCAGATGTTCCCAAAACGAAAGAAAATTGTTGCATCGTCGAGTGGAAAAAAAGTCACGAGTACTTCGAGCACGAGAGAGAAGAGCGTCGAGCCGGAGAAGACGGGCGAATCAAAGGAAAAAACATCGATTGAGAATAAGCGAAACAATAGCTCAAGGTTCACAGACGTTTTGGATGAAATTACTATTACGGATGACGAGAAGAGCGGTGCACCGCCGAAAAAAGTTCAAAGAAGCAATTCCGAGGAGACAGAGCCCGTTTATCCGAGGAGAATCGTACCGCCAAAAGCGGAGACAAAACGGTTTGGAATTAGAGCGAGAACATCGCAAATCGTGGGTTCGAGGCATTTGAGAGGTAAGAAACAGGCTGAAGAGGACGAAGAAGAAATTTCGCGTAAACCACAGGGAAACAAAAGTAGCTTAGGTCTGAGAGATACGGAGATTGCTGAAGCATTGGAAAAAGACGATGAGAACGACACCAGCGATAATAATTCCGTAGTTCCGGTTAGTTCTGATAACACGGAGTTTAAACCGTTAAGAATATCGGCCCGTATGATACTACAGAGTCAAAATCTTGTCAATTTACAAGCTAAAGAAAAAGAGAAGGAAATGTTACGTCGGGACCAAGAGAGAATGAAGGAGGAGGCAATTAATTGTGAAAAGGCAAAACGGATTCAACAACGAATCCGGGAATGAACAACAGAAGCAGGAGTTTAACGAACAGATGGAGAGACGAAAAGCTCAACGACAGGAGTTTTGGAATGCAAAAAATGGCACAGCGAGAGAGAGAACGACCCGTGGAGAGAACCGAGCTCTATCCGGATGGCAAAGCTCGGATTAATGAAGTAACGGCCGAGGCACAAGAAAATAACGTTACGATGGTGAGTTGAGGCAATTAGGTGAATTTTACAATAATACACGTCACCGTTTGTTCGGGTTTGATT